>PISX010002222.1:0-38930 GCA_004024625.1 Mellivora capensis | reverse complement strand
AGTCTGTGGCTCTTGTGAACCCGCCGCAGCTGACTCGTTCACATCCCTGAGGAGTTCAGCTTCCCCTGAGGACCTGCAGGTAGTTTGCAAATCCTGGTGCACGTTCCAGACCCTACTCGCTACTCGGTAAACTTCTGTGCCGCAGACGGCCCCGTGCGCCCAGCAGCACCCCGCTGGATGGGAACGACCCGTAGGTATACCCTTTAGATCCATTTATTCCTCAACTCGGACGTTCCCGATGTGAGAATGGGCACCGTGCGTCTCGCCCACACCCCCAGGCTTCCTGATGTCCTGGCGGACACATCTGTGACTCAGAGTTCGGACGCGGGGCGCCGGGTGACAGGACAGGAAATCCGGAAGGACAGGGAGCTGGTGGAACTGTTCTCTCTGGGGGCTGGTGTGCAGGGGTCGGGCTGCCCTCCGGACGTGCAAGGGAGACATTGTGCGGGTACGTGCAGCTGGCGCCACGGTCTTACTTGCTTCTAGTAGTGACCCCATGGAATATGGGTTCCAGCCAGGACCAGGCATCGTGCGGGACTCGGGGGCTGTTTCAGGGACCAGACACTCTGCACCTTGACCCTGACGAGATGAGATGCCCAGCAGGTAGCAAGACGCACTTGAACCAACCGTGACGTTAATGCATCCACACAAGTGGTGGTTCCCCTCTTCCCAGGATGAAATGAACATCAGTGGGCAAAACTGGATTCTGGTCCTTCCACGGTGGACCCAGCAAGCCACGACCTGAGGGTCCCAGTCGGGCAGGTGGTCGGTCCATGTAATGGGGTCCCGTGGACCCCATGTGGGGATGCCCAGGGTCCAACACATGCCGGCTGAGGGCAAGGCTTTGGGAAGGGTGCAGAGCCTGCCTTGGGGCCTTGGATGCAGCTGGGCTGGGTCATAGGGAACCACTGAGGGTTCTCAAGCGGGTGACCCACGGACAAGGGTTCTACAACGTGCGAGGCGGGAGATGCCATTTGCAAGGAGGAAGGTGGAGAGAGATCTCTTCAGTCATTCACTCAGCAAACGTGCCTCAGATGCTAAATAAAGTTCCTCTACACGCGAAGCGAATCTGAGATTTGGGAGTCAAATCTGGGAGGGTTTTCCGAAACAGGAGGGAAGGCAGCCGCGTGGGAGTCTGGTTCTAAAGGAGGATCAGAAGGCGTTTCTGGCAAGGTGGCTTTGGAACACAGACCTGAAGGAAGCAAGGGGATGAGCCAACTCAGTGCATTTAGGAAGCTTGCTCAAAGTGGCAGGAAAGGCCACTGCCAAAGTCCTGGGGTAGGAAACGAGTGGCCAGAACACGGAGAGCTGGGGGCAGCCAAGCGGCAGTGCACGAGGCTCCAAGAGGCGGCTGGATGGCTGGTCCACAAAGTTACAGAGGTTGTCAAGAGTGACCAGTGGGGTCACCAGAACGACAGCTTTGCCTGTGGACAGCACAAGCCCGTGGCTGGGCAGACTCCATGAGAGCAGGTGCAGGCGCCTATGGGAGCCGGTAGACCTGGAGGGCCGGCCGATGCTACGATTCTGGGACCGGGTTTGCCCACCGCTCTCTGTCTCCCCTGCACGTACGACGTTCAGCCATGGGGCGCTTCCTGCAGTCACTGCAAAATGCACATTTTGTGATTTAAGTCCGGCCAATACTACGGCCGTGGTGGGAGCGTCCGATGTTCCTAGAGTTATTTGCAGGGTAGACCGTGCTCTGCTGGATTCGCCGGTTTGCCTGAGCTCTGCACACGCGGAGTCTCGTGGGGCCAGGAGCCCTGCAAAACCGCAGCTTCCGCATGCCGCATGTGGCACGGGCAAGCCTGAGAGGCCGGCATGGAGAGGAGACGCTGCTTCTACGCGGGACTGCAGATCTGGAGAGTGTGTCCTCACGGGTTCCTCGGGCACGGGCTGAGTGACCCAGGCAGAGCCCTGTTGCTAGCCATGGCAGTGGGGACCCCATCACATGCTCTGTCCCAGGAAAAAGCACAAGGGAAAGCCCTGGTGTGTATCTACATGTACACGTGTTTGTGCACTTGTGAGTATCTATGGAGTGTGTGTCGCATGTGTGCCAGCAACCCAGGCTGCGGAGGGCCCATGCCAGCAGGAACTCACAGACACGGAGGTCAGTAGCCAGAGCCCCGTCTGGAAAGTGCGGGGCCTCCAGGAGGGCGTCATTGAGATGGGAAGAACACAGGGGCCTGGGCAGATTTTTTTATGGGTTTCTGTGTCTTTTAACTCTGCATGTTTGACCTCAAAATGAGCTAAAACAAAATCCAAACTAAATATTTAAATTTAATTTTAAAAAGCAAAGTACTTAAAACTGTCCTGAAGCACTGTAATTTTTAAATTACTTATTTTTCTAAACTTATCTGACATGAATGCTTTAAATCTACCAGGATCTGTGTAAGCCCCAGCTTGGTGTTTTGCCATCCGGATGTTCATTCACGGGATAAATGGATGCTGAGCACCTACGGGGTGCCCTCCCCCGGCTCAGAGGCTGGAAACGTAGAGATGGAAGGTGCCCGATGGCGGGGCTGCGTGGACGGGATTGCCGTGTGGCACACTACCAGGAAGCACCAGGCTTGGAGAATGAGCAAAGCTTTGTGCAAGATGGGGTTTCAGAACTGGGTCTTGAGGGATGTGTAGGAGTTCACCAGACAGGCAAATAAGGACTATACCAAGCAAAGTGAACCACGTATAAGCAGATTTGGTGGCTTCGGATCACAGAGGCATCCTCACCTCCAACCCTGTGTGGACCACACCTTGGGCACCTGCGGTGGGCCCAATTCTGAAATGGGTCCCTGGAGTCCCCCTGCCTGGTGCTCTCTAATCTCGCTCCTCTCCAAGCACGAGGGTACAACTGGTGGCTGTGTGGGATGTCACTCTCCTGATAGGTTACATTTTTTGGAGAAAGAGAACCTTTAGTGATCTCCACGCTCAGCTCAGAGCCTGATCTGGGGCTCGATCTCATGACCCGGAGACCATGATCTGAGAGAGAACCAAGAGTCGGATGCTGACCCGACAGCCACCCAAGCCCCCCCAGGTTACTTCACATGGAAAGGTGGTGGGACAGCGGCTCACATGATGAGATGACCGTACGTACGCTCCACCTTGGTAGAGCAGAGAGAGATGCTCCTCCGACTCAGGATGCAGGCTGCCACATGGGGAGAGGTCCCCGTGGCAGGGCTCTGGGCGTCCCCTAAGGGCCAACAGCCAGGGTGCCCGTGGGATCTTGGCCCTAAAACCACAAGACAACTGAATTTCGCCAACGATCTGAGTGACCTTGACCGAGGCTCCAGATGAGAAACGCAGATGGTAGGTACGAAATTTATGTAAAAATAGAAGACATCACAAATTCGTACTGAAAAAGAGTGGTGGGTTAGCAAGCCAATAGACAGGGGATGTGGTCAAATAAAAAGGAAAAATCAAGACAGAGATGGAAACCCGAGAGGGGGAGAATGACAACAGGCGGGCAGAGAGACAACAAGGTAAGAACACAGTGTTCAAGGCACGTGGGTCCATCATCCTAATAATGGGTCAGTAGAAGGAATCAGGGTCAAGTTGTTCAGATACAGGGATTGTCCGACCAGATCTGTGAAGTTCAAGAGATGTCCCTTCAGACTAGGACACAGACTAGCAGCTCAAAGGGCAGAAATGATGCTTATTTCAGACACGCACCGAGTGAAAAGACGGGGGGGCTAGTCACACCGACGTCAGGCGCCGTGGGTGGACGGCAAGGAACGGGCCTTCCCGTGCATGAAGGAGGACGTTTCAGAGTGACACGAACCTCCGGCGGCCAGGAAAACACAACCGGGAAAAACGTTTGTGGTGAGGGCGAGAAATCCCAAAAATACGTAAAGCAAAACCCGGCAGAAGGAACAGAAGAAACACACAAGTCCGTCATCTTATGGGAGATTTTCACACTCGGTGCTGCCTGACGGAAAAGTGCTCGTCAATTCAGTGCAGATGGAACAAATTTGCCCTGAAAATACGGCGGAATTCCTTCTCTGCTGGCGCAGTAAAGACATTGTTTCCTGTTCCAAGAAGACCAGCTTCCCCAAAAGGACCCCATCCTGGGTCATCCCACGAGGCTCGTCACATGTCAAAAGACCGAAACCATACGGAGTGTGATCTCTGACCACAGCACAATTAAACCGGAAACCAATTTCTTCAATGATGTTTAGACAGTTTCCCAAATGTTGGGGAGTTCAGTGTCATGGTCCCAAGGGGTCAATGCGTCAAGAAAGACCACAACGATAATCAGAAGACAATCTGGACGAAATGTTTGTGCCAACTCGACCCGTCACAACGTACGGTCTGCCGCCAGCCCTGCGTCTCCGGCAGACTCTGGCCCTAAGGTTGTATTTGAGAAAGGAAGGAATGCTGAAAACCGCTGTGTAAAACTCGCCTGGATAAGTTAGGAGAAAAGGAAAACAAATTAAATGAAAAGAAAGCAGAGGGCAGGGAATGATAAGCAGCAAAAAAATGAATAAAATAGGAAACAAGAATGCAGCAGAATCCATAGATCTGACGTTGGTTGTATAGAAAGACCAATGAAATGGATAAACCTTGAGTAGGACTAATAAAAAATAAAGGAGAGAGTGAGAAGACAGAAATCAGCCGAATCAGGAGTTTTAAAAATGGAGGGGGACATTGCTATAAATATTTAAAATAACCGCATGCTAATAAATTGGAGAATGTACATGAAGTGGACAAATTCTCAGAAAAACACGACCCATTAAGACTGACACAAGAAATGGAAAATTTGATTAGTTCTGTATCTATCATGCAGATTGAATGCATATTTTTTACAACTCCCCATGAAGAATTACCCAGACCCCGATGGCATTCCCCAGGGAACACCGCCAAACATTTAGGGAAGAAAGGAAACACGAATCTTTCACAAAATGTCACAGAAAATAGAAAAAGAAGGAAGATTTCCCAGCTTGGTTTCGAGGACGGCATTGCCTTGGTTCTGGAACTTTCCAAGACCATTTTAAGGCCACGGGGAAACAGCATGAGGACAGAAGCTAATCGTTGGGAGACAGAGGATGGACACATAGGACATGGGACCCCAGGGGCCCCATTGGGCGATCACGTCACCCAGCAGCCATGTCGCCCAGAAATCCTTACGAGGAGAAAAGAAACCCACACACACCTGTCCCCAAACCTCATGTCAACCCCCCCGGAAGCCAAGCGTAGAGCAGCTCCAAGTGGACCCCATGGCAAAAACTGTTGCACAACAAAAATGGATAATTCAGTGGTGTTTGGGACAGTCAGTCGGGTAAGCATCGGACTCTTGATTTTGGGTCTGGCCATGATCCCGAGGTCCTGAGATCGCGCCCAGGGTCAGTCTCAGTGCTCTGTGGGGCGTCAGCTTGAGATCGTCTCCCTCCGTCTCCCTCTGACCCTCCTCCGTTCTCTACAATAAACACATACATGTTTTTCCCAGTTCGGTTCAGTGAATGTGTGTGGCGTGTCCAGCCTGTCCTTGGCACTATGTAGGCGCAGGAAGTGCCACCCTGGAGAAGACAAGGTCACCCGTGAGTTCCTGGGACCCACTGTCTGGCATGGTGGAGGGGGCCAGTGACTGCCCCCGGGAGCCCTGAGCCGCACCTGCGTCCTTCCGTGCACGGTGGCCAGGCTGCTGACTGCGAATGTGTGGTCCTCTCCAGGACGTGCGGACGTTCGGTGTGTTGTGGCCGACACGTGTAGAAAGCGCCACGGGCGTGCACGGACCACCCTCACTGCGTGCGTATGTGTGCTGCACGGGGGGGAAAGCGGGTAGAAAGCTCCGTGTAGACCTGTGGGCCATACCCGTGGGCCACGCACACGTGGTTCGCAGCGGCGGGCGCTTGGAGGAAGCTCGGTGAGGATGTTCGGTCCGTTTCCGTGGTGTACACGCATTCGCTGTATCGTGCCAGACATCGCGCTGCTCCACTCAGACCCCCGACAAGGAGGCCTCCCCACCAGTGCCTCGGACGCCGTCCGCAGGCACCCTCAAGCGATTTTGGGGTCGACTTCGCTGCAGAGAGCGGCCTGCCCAGAATCACGCCCTCCCGAGGACGGCGCCGGGTGGGGGGCAAATTTGGGCTTTACCAGCCCGACGCGTGACAGCTGTGATGGGCCGAGCCAATCCAGAACTCCCTCCCTCCAGAGCCGGCGTGAGCCGCGATGCCTCCTCGTACTCAGCCTTGCTCCCAGCCTTGCCCTTCAGGCACGTTGACCCCGAATGTGTTCCCTGGCCCCTAACTCCCAAACCTCTTCTCTGCTTGTGCTGCCGGAGATCGCGACCCACACAGGTGCCCCGTCAGCCCCAGCGTCCATTCACGCTTCCTGGCCCGCTTCTCCCCTTGCCCAGTGTCCTCAGCTGGTTTTCCTGGTCTTCGGACGACCCTCACCATCCGTTGTACTCCTGCCACCACATATAGGTCAGTGTACATTGTCTTTAAAATAGTGGGGATGTAAGTTTTAAAGGGAGAAACCGTTCGCCAAGGATGTTGGAACCTCAAAGGATCTCGTGTTTCATCTTCCCGTGCTGGGAATACACGGTCCCTGGTTAATTTGCTTTTAAAAATCTGGGGCTTCATACCCCGCGCGAGCTCACCACAGACTCACCTGCAGCCCCTACTGGGAGAAGAGGAGCTCCCTTTTATTTCCCCCGAAGCCCTTCCGGAAGAGATGGAGAGCCGTTTCTACCGTGCTGCTGGGCTGCTCACTCCGGTCTGAGCCCGGGACCACGCGACAAATCTGGCCCCGCCAGTGGCCCCGAGGCAAGGTGGCGCCGATTGTGGCATTGGGAGCCAGATCAGGGGCTCCTGGCAAAGGGACCTCGCAGAGCCGGGAACACAGCCTCACCTCGAGAGCCAGGTGGAGTCCACGTTTCCAGGAGAATTACACCTGCCTCCGGGGATGGGAAGCTCCGAAACCCTAATCCCATGTAGCAAGAGGATTTATAGTTGTGACTCCGATCATGAGTGAAAAACCCTATCGCCGGCAGGGACACCAGCCAGGATGCCCTCCTGGGGAGCCCGATCTGCCAAAGTAATGTTGGTGGAGAAGACCCAGGACCAAGAACAACCCTCTTGCTGGTTCTCCAGTGGTGGTGAATGCAGCGTGAGGACAGGACCCCTTCGAGGACGGATACACGGGCCGCCTCCACGGGGTCGGGGACAGCACCCTACATGCCCAGGCTGCCGTACTTCATAACGCTGTGGTTCGGGAGCTGCTGTTCCTCAGACACATGGCATCGCCAGTGAGAGGGAAGGCGTGTCTTCCAGGCGGCAGCAGGTGCGCAGCCGAGCGCAGTGGGACCCAGGTTTGTGTAGGGAGGACATCGAATGGGTGCGCGGACACGTGTCCTTGAGCTGTCGTGACTCTTACCGTTCCTGCCGCTGAAGCGGTTGTTCTTACTGCTACGAGGGACGGCAGTCCCTCGGAACGGTGGTGTGACCGAGCTTGGTAGGGAACCCGGGCTCCCATGGCAGGAGACACCCCTCCGTTGCTGTTCCCCTAGGTGGCGAACCTGACATTTTCTGAGACGAAAGATGTGTCCCCAAGAAGGATATGTGCACATGCTGCTCCCAGAAACTGTAATGGGACCTCAGGCTGAAAAAGATGGAATCAGGTGAAGATTGTGAGATGAGCTCATCCTGGTTCGTGGTGGCCCTAAATCCATGGCCAGGGTCCTTATGAGGCACAGAAGAGGAGGCACCGACACAGGGTCGGAGACCATGCAGTAAGCACCCTGTCGGAAGTCTGTTCCTTTTGCAGACTGTGGTCCCAGGGTTCACAGCGGCAGGGAGGAAGGCAGCTGCCCCTCCAGGCAGCCTGGGGTGCTCGCTCCCAAGGCCCCAGAATCAGGCAGTGCCAGGGCTCTGGAGACATCAGCACCCCACAGACGGCCCTGCTGCCCGTCACACGTGCCCCTAGGTCTCGGCCTGATGGCGTCGTAGGGACGGTGTTGCTCTGGAAGTAAGAGAATGAGATACCCCGAGAGCTTGTAAGGCCCCGTATGAGATCCCGAGTCTTGATATGACGGCAGCAACCCCATAGGAGCAGGGACCCCCTTCTCGTTCAAGCAGCTCCTCTGGCCCAGTGTGGACTGTGTGGTCAGCACAGTGACAATTCCAAGGCGGGCATTCATGACTGCAGCCCCCTCCCCTCCCTGGGGTGAGCCAGAATGAAGGAGGCTGTTCTGTAGCCCCCATGGCCCATGTGGCCACTCTGCGTCCAGCTGGGTGCCCATGAGGACAACTCCACCATCGCAGCCCAGGACCCTGGCTGGTCCCTCCTGTTGTGTCCAGGACCCTGTGTGAGCCTGAGAACCCACAGTCCACACCAGGTGTTCCCTGAGTGGTCACAGCCACCTTCCTGGAGCCCAGCCAGGGAGCAGATGGCAGATGGACATGTACCCAGTGCACACAGCCCCTTGGGACCAAGCGCAGCCCAGGAACCATCTCCGGGAAGCATCTCTGAGTCCCAGAGCCGTGGGCCCCACCCTTCTCGACGGCAGGCTTGAAGACACGAACCTAGCGGGCCCCAGGCTATCTGCCCGGGCTTCTGTGCACGTCGTCCCCCCGAGAATGAAGGCAGCGTGACCTAGGAAAGCTCCATCGGTGTCTCCCAGCATCTTCCAGCCCCTCACTGGGGAGTCTCGGGAGTGCGAATCCTGTCTTTGAAGGCAACCTTCGGGTGTAGAGCCATACGTCAGCCAGGTGACGTCGGAACCGTTGGGCGGTGTGTGCACGGGGCTGGGCACACTTCACAAGACTAGACACGGACTTATGACTTTGTGGGTATAGGAGTTTGCTCTGCCTGCCATGACTAAGCACCGCAGAGCAGGGCGCAGGGGCCCCACACACTTACGGCTCGTGGTTCTGAAGCTGGAGGCCAGATCCAGGCGGAGCAGACTGGGCTCCTGGAGAGGACTCTCTGCCGGCTTGCAGACGCCCACCTTCTCCCTGTGTCTTCACCTGACAGAGACACATCTCTGCTGTCTCTTCTTATGAAGGACCAGGGCTCTACCCTGATGACCCGTTTCACCTTAATGCCTCCCTTAGCTCAAATCCCATCACGCTGAGGGTGGGGCACAGCTTCAACATGTGCATTTTGGGGAAACAGTTCCGTGCACAGCAGTGAGAGCACACGGTGTCTCTCTGTCGCAATGTCTTAGCTCAGTCATTGTCGTGCAAAGGCCACCACAGCTCATGCGTATACGGAAGGGCGTGCTGTGTCCTCACGGGAGTTGACGTGGAGACTTGAATTTCATATCACTTTCTTCTGTTACACAATATTCATTTGCTGATGTGTTCCAGCCTTTTAAAGGTGGAAAATAAAACCAACACTGCGTGATTTCCTAATAGCATTCTTAGCTCCTGGATGGGCCATACCAAAGCAGGTGATGGGGCTAGGTTTGCCCACCCTCGCCCCAGGGCCCAGGGCCCAGATGTTCCGTGACTGTGCAGATTTAGTCAGAAAATGCCAGGGCTGGAAATAATTGTCGGGATCTGTGATCCAGGCCCCTGGGTTTGCAAAGGGAGATGCTGGGTATTGCAGAAGCAACGGGGTCTGCTCGGGGATACACAGCTCCAGCAGGTGGTGTGGGGGCTGGAGCAGGGCCTCCGGGTCTCGGGACACCCGTGCACGGAGCACCTGAGTGGCTTCCTGTCCCCGTCTGGCTTCATGAGCCTGCCAGACGTCCTTCCCACACAGAGGGAACCTTGACGGCATCTCCTCGGGAGCTCCAATCTGTCCCAAATAAACACAAAATGGACACAAAGAAGAGGACACATCGTACCTAATTCTGGACGGCGTCCTTCGAGGGACCAGCTAATTCCTTATGTTGCCTCCGAACGTCCAGATACTAAGCTAACGCCTTAGAAATATCATGACAACTGCCTTTTGATATCCGTTGCCAGTCACTGCTTTGGTCTTGGTTATGCGAGTGGCCAGAAGGAACAGGAAAAGGGGCTCAACTCGAGATTCCCGGGTGGAGAGGCCCAGGAAGTTGCAAAAGGGATCCTGCCCCATGCACCGGCCTCCACGGGTCCCTGAGGGCAGACACACATGTGTACAGAAAACACAGCAAACGGGATGGGCCCGTGCCATACAGAGCTTCCGTGCACATGGGAAGCCTCGCGTTGGCAGGAAACTCTGCTCTCTGGTCCCTTGGCCCTTGCGAGTCAGTGTCACGTGTCCTGTGGGGTAAGGACGGCCCAACAACTGCACCAGATGCCAGTCACCCCGTCTCCTCCTTCCCCAACACTGGAAAGCCAAGTGTCTCGTCCTCAGAGCGGAGGGGATCTAGGCTCCCGCCTGCCTGGCCGGGAAGGTTTGCTTTTCTTGACGTCCCGTTCTTGAGGGCAGAGGGACGGGTGCGAATGAGGGCAGAGGGACGGGTGCGAATGAGGGCAGAGGGACGGGTGTGAATTCCTTCCGGGGCAGCAGACACTGAAATGCTGAATTCAGTGCTTCCCCCATTTCCCGAGCCATCGCTCTGCTTCTCTGCTTCCGGGCCCCCAGAAATGTTTGTGCTTCATCTCATCTCGGTCACTATCGTCATTTCCCACACCAACCCACTTGTGAAGCAGCGTGTGGGGGTGTTTGCTAAGGAAACTACCCGGGATGTAACCTGGCACAAATAAGGCAAAACCACAGGGGCGCCGAGGGTGACCACCCAGAGCTCCACGTGAGGCCACGAGAAGCCACAAGAGAAAACAGGGAGTGCATTTCACCCTACGGTGATTAACCCGGGTTTGAAGAGGTGATGTGGGCAGCCAGATTGTGTCCCCTGTGGGCAGTGGTACCGGGAGATGTGCGTCGGAGTCCACAGCTAGGGCAGCAGTGTCCAGGGAAATGAGCCCCCCAGGGGCCGCCCCCGTTGCACCTCCACCTCCGTGAGAGGAGTGAAACGAGCAGGTACAAAAATAAACATTTTGTGCCATACAGGCTCCCCTGTGACAGGAAAATGCCCTTAAGCTAAGAGCGGGGAGGACGTGGGGGCCGGGCTGGGCGTGGGTGCAGAGAGGGTCTTTGTTCCCTTCAGGAGGGGGTCCTGGCAGCTGACACACACGCATGGTAATGCACATGCACAGGGACGTGCACACAGGTGGTTCCATATGCACACGGACACGTGCACAACATGGCTGTACACACACAGACACACACGTGTGCCGGCTCACACACACAGACACACATGCACACGCACACACACACGAACGTGTACACACCACGAACACCCGGTTATGCACGCACACGGGCGCAGACATGCACACAGTCAGGTACGCACACGGGCACACAGACATACCCGTCTAGACAGACACGCAGACGTGCACAAAGGCACACAGATCCATACACAGGCACAGATCATCATACACATAGGCACACACACCCCCCACTCGCATTCACGCACACACACGCACACGGGCACACACAGAGGCACAAGAACCCTAACCCCACGTACACACAGACGTAACAGGCACATGCGTAGACGTAAGACGTACACGCAGACACGTGCACACACACGGGCACTGATATGCTTAGACACAGACTCACGAGCACACGGAGGGACGGGCGCTCACACGCACACAGACACGTGTGCACACACACACGCACCTTGCACATGCACACGCTTACACACAGACCCACGCAGGGACACGCGCTCGCACGCACACATGAGCACGCAGAGACACGCAGGCGCACGCTCATGTACACGCACATACGAGGCCATGCCCTCTCCACACACTCACACCCCTGGGAAGAAAGCGCGTCCTCGCAGCGCGCACGTTGCACAAAGTTTGTGGGAACAATGCAAATGTCATTCTGGGGGCCCGGGCGCGGACCGCGGAGAGCCGCCCTCTGGCGCCCCGGTGTCCCCCCCCACCGCCCGCAGCCCGCTCGGCGGAAGGGGCCTCGGAAGGGTGATTAGCAGTTCTCCGGGGGCGCGCGGGATGCGCGCTGGCGGCGGGGCGGGGAGCAGCGGCGTGGGGCGGGCGGGGGCGCGGGTTTAATAACCGAGCTCCCCCCGCACCGCGTCCGTGTGGGTCCATTGCCGGCATAATGTGTCATAATTTGGCCGCCCATTCTGACAGCCCTGGCTGACTCGGGCATTAAATCATCGCCCTGGGGGATCCCTCACTCTGGCAATTTCTGCTGGTGGGGCTGTCATCTCGTCCCGCACAGTACCTATCATTTCTGACATGATTGGATCAAAATTAGTCAGTACATTTAGATGTAAATTAGCGACATCCAAGAATACTAATGAGCAGGGAAATGCAGCCCCGTGTAATTGACGCGCCAACAGCTTCCTTCCGCGCGCCGCCGCGGCCCGCCTTATTAACACCCTGATAACAAAAGTCGCGAATCAAAAAAGTGAGAAAACTTTTTTGAGGGGCATATTTAACTAAGCCTTTAAATCCCAAATAAGTCTATAATGTTAGCTCGTCCTGCAGTTCCAGCTCCCAGACGGCTCCCAACGCGGAGGCAGACGTGGCCGGCCCCTCGCGAGGCGCGCGCCAGTCCCCGCGTTCTGGTGCCGCGTGCGCGCACGCGCTCCTGACACTCGGGCCTCCGCCTCACGCCTTCCCGGCCTCGCTCCCCAACGCGGGACGCTCCTCCGAGTCCCCTGTCCCAGCCTGGGGCGCAGGTGAGGACGGCCGGTGCGCGCCCGCCGTAGAGGCCTCCGTGCACTGCAGCCGGCGGGACGCCTTCACCAGACAACAGGGTGGTGAGCGCTGCCTGGCCGGCGGCACGGCCTTGGGTCCTACCTCGTTCTGGAGTTCCCACACAGTCCCCCAAATGCTGGTGGCCCGCACGCGCCTTCCCGAAAGAGCCCCCTCCCACAGCTGCCTGCACGACCCTGAAGGCATGTCACCCGGCTTCCAGCAAGGCACCCAACCCACACCGCCGGCTCCACGGCCTGCAGGCAAGACCCTCCTGGTTCCCAGCGCCGCTACAAAGGGCCCCTGAAGACCGCCGCTCCCGTGGAGACGCACCGAGGCCATGGGCTCCCCGTGCTCGTTACCCGCAGCTGCACTCCGTAAACCGGTCAAATCGCAAGCGTTAAGCTGCCCTAGTTGTGTCAACTAGTCAGACCAGGCAGAGATACGGACGTGAAGGGATGAAAGCCTTCCAAACGCAAGGGTCTTCATCGCAAGCGCTCAGTGCCATTGAGAAGCTGGTCTCCGCGGGCGCGCGGCAGAGAAACCATGTTCCGAGGGAAAGCGTGGTGCAAACAGCGCCCTACCATGGGGGCCAAGCCACCCCGCAGACACGCTGGTTCCCACCTCCCTCCGCATTTCGGCGTGACCACCCCGCTGGCCAGGCTCAAATTAAATTAAGCGGTGCTTATTTGGGCTGTCAGCTGTGTTTACGCAGGGTCCTGACGCGCAGAGATGCAATCAAACACCGCGAGCGGATTCCCCGAGCGTCTGGGCCGCTGCCGGGAACTGTGCGCTGGGGGCGCGCGTCACATGGGGGTTCCAGGCAGGGAAAATAAACTGTAGTCAGTGACGGCTGGAAGGCTGTCGGATCGGATCCCAGGACCGCCTGGGTCCACACGCACCCGCTACCCCCAGGGCAGGACTGCCAGCCACATAATCGGGCTTTTCTGGGCAGCCACTCAGAGCCACTGCACGGTAGCAAAAAACCTCACTCTATGCAGGTTTTGCGAGCAAAAGCAAGGAATCCTGACATAAAGCCAGCATGTGCTTTGCTGTTCCTAACCTCCCGATGGTGAAACGGCCACCCCCGTCTGTCTCGCATCCCTGTGCTCCAAGCCGCAGTGTATTCCGAACAGGGTACCCGTCACCGTCCGCAGTAGAAACCGGGGCGCCCGCCCAGCTGAGGAGCATCCGGCGAACGGGGGTGCCACATGGAGACTCCCTGGAGAGGCACAGTTTTGCAAACCACAGAGTTCCCAAAGCTCTGGATTCCACACCCTCATGTTGCAACAGTGTATCAGCGAAAATCACCTTTGTTTCTTTTCCGAATCAAACCAAGTGTGTGCCTCCCTGTGCAAGCCTCCTGCTTTCTCACGGAGGTTCTACCAAGCGTTGCACCAAGTTCCCTGGCAGTGAAGCCAAAAAAAGAAATGCGGCGAAAGTGCCGCATGGGCAAAAAACCAGGAAAATCTATGCAACACAAGCCCCCTCCCCAATGCGCCTCTGATGGTGTTTTTATTGGAATCCTCTGGACCCCAGGCTGTGCTTGACCAGGCATCTTCTCAACGAGGGGAGCTCGTGGCATTCCCAAAGACCCCGTTTCTTTCCTCAAATACAGCCCTTCGTGACCAAAGCAGCCTTTCCCTTCCGGGACGCTGTGTCTCCACCTCCAGCCTTCACCGCGGGAAGCCACAAGAGCAGGACGAGAATGGGCTGGAGACCCCACTTGGAGGTGGGACGCTGCCCCCATTTTGGTTCATGACAACAAAGCCTACACACATGACCAAAGCACCAGCACAAGCATTGACCATCCACCAGCTGATGTCACCCTGCCTTGGGCTGTCAACAACCCCGAGACAGGACACCTTCTGCAGACTGTCCCTCGGCCGTCAGCCTTCATGCAGGCTGTGTAGCCACAAGCAACCCTCAGCTCCAGTCATCGTTCCGTGGGGAACGGGTCCCATGCACCAGCAGGGGCCAGGCTTGACACGGGCGTTCTCCATCCCAACCACATCTGGCACCCCAAATGCCTTCACCCACCGATGGCTCATGCTGTGGTGACCGCACCCGGGGGCGGACCAGGCTAAGGCAGGGAGGGCCACGTGCCTCAGTCAGTGGCCCACCACCTGACGTTCAGGAACCCCCATTTCAGAGTCCACAGAATGTTCTAGCTTCCTCCAGATGGGGGTTTCTTAACCTCGGCTCGACTGGGTTTCGGGCAGAATGATTCTTCGTGATGGGGCGCTGTGTGTTATGTGACATTGGGCGGCATCTCTGGTCTGCACCTCCCAGGAGAGAAAAGCAACCCTCCAGCGGGAACAAAACCAAAGATTTCCCCCAGTAGTACCGAGTGTCCCCTGGGAGGCAGATCAGCCCCGAAAAACCTCGAAGGACTTATTTCCAACCCTCCAAGAATCTGAGAATCTGAGAGGGCCGCTGCTTCTTCCCAAGAGCGTTTTGCTCCCACTCTGAGATGCATTTAGAATCGTTCTGCATTTATAACTATACCCACAGAGTCCTCTGCTGGCTGAACCCCTCTACTAAATGCTTCAAACACAAAAGGAGTCGCTTTTTCTCCTGGGTCTTTGCCTGAAAACTGAGTGTGCCCCATTGAGAGGCCTGACTCAGGCCATGGAGTCCCAGAGGGAAATCTTGCTCCCGTAGGAACCCTGAGAGCTGCGATCACAGGCGGAGGGAGGCGCGCAGGAGCCACAGCAGGGGAACAATTCGGGGCAAAGCTCAGATGCCTTCCAGCCGAAAACAAGCCAGAGCAGAAGCAACAAATTCGAGCTCAGGCTAAAGCACAAGCCACTCGGGTCAGCTGCCAAGAAGAATTTCCCCAATGCTACATCCTAAAGGACTGTCTGAGAGGCGGGCAGACGGGCAGAGGGGGCATCGTATTGTGCTGACCATACTTGGGATCCAACAACAGCCCCAACTCAGATCCCCCGGCCCCGAAATCGGGGCCAGGTTTCACTAATTCTGCCACGGCATTGGATAAGTGGGATGGACTCACGAGTGGACTGCGTGTTGTTTACGGGGCTGGAGCGGAGCATTTAAAATAACTTTCCAAGATCCCAAGAACCCACATTCGGTAACAAACCTCAAAGTAACATGTGGGTGGTCTCGTCCTCCTCATCTTAGGGCCCAAATGTCAGCTCTTCCCAGAACAAAGATGGCGCCTTGCTGTCTCTGTGACACCCGGCTGTGCCTCCTTTGTTGTGCCTGCTGGAATCATGATCTCTGTCTCATTTCTGTATGTCTACTGGTCTGTTACCCAAATATGCCGTTAAATGGAACAGAAGCTCCAAGACAGATTTCCGCAGTATCTCCGTGGTCTTCCATGGAGGTGGCCAAGAATCCATTTAGCCAACAGGGGTGGGCAATTAAGAGTTTCCCTGAGAGACCTGAGCTGGGGGCCGGTCCGTTTCTTCCAACATTACAGGTATGAGGAGCCCCTTGGCGAATGTCGTTAGATTTCAGGGAACACCTTGCCCCTGGTAAGTATTAGTTTTCCTTCTTCAGTGAACGGACTAACCAAAGCTCCTCTAGACCCGTGTACCCCAAGTGGTTCTGAAGGATGCCTCGCATCCATGCCGCCTGGCAACAGAGTCTGAAAGCCCTGTTCCCCAAGTCAGGACTCACTGAATAGTGCCATACCCTAGAACAATTTTATGCTTTCCAAACAAAAATTAATAAGATGCAAACATTAGACTCTGGGAGCCAGCATCCTTGGGACAGAATGGAATTCCTCGTCAGTTAGAAAACATTTGCCCTAAGGTTTTCAGCCAACGCCAAGTCTCCGTGTTGCATAAAACCGCTGTTGTTTCGTCTACACAACTCAGAGAAGGGGTATCATTATGCTTGCTTGGTTAATCCTTTCAACCAAGCTGGATGGCTCCAAGCCTAGCAATAGCTCTGTCCACCATTTTGCTCCTCTTGTGGTCTCATGCTGTGGGCAAACAGGACCGATGTGGCATGCCAGCTTCACCCAGTGCTTCTTCACGCAGGCTTCCTTTTCAGTCCTGCCCCTTTCAGTTCCATGGACTGTCCGCCACAGCCCCATGCTCTTCAAGGATTCATTGGATGCCAACACTCAACCAACGGGAATGCTGAGATGGGAGCCATGTGTACCTTGGGCCATCTGCTTGGCAGCCCTGACCACAATAAGGTGTTAAAAATCTTACAGTAAGAGAATAGGGTGGGACTTTCTGTTGAACATGCCCACCATCATGTGTGCATCTCACTGGATGCACACGGGTAGACCGCCCTCTCCCACCACATCAGTGTTCCTCAGAAATGGAGGGGAGGGGTCCCAGCAGTTCCCACAACCCCACGGGGCTCGTGACTGAGCTGAAAGCCCCCAAGAGGTTGTCCAGCCATGGGAGTCTCCTCGCACCTGTCCTGAGGTGAGCAGGGCACAGGGACACTCGGCCAAAGACTCACCTGAGCTTGTGATGTCCCCGCCATGCAATACTGCACAAAACACCTCAGTAACCCTTGGGCAGGACAAAGGGTGCTCAGCTGCCACAGCGGGACTAGACCACCAAAGGCACCACGGATGAACGTGCTATGAATCTAGAAAACATGAGAGAATACCCCACGCCACGCCGGCTTTCCCATTCATGACATTGATCTCGTTCACCATCATGTTGTCAACATAAACACTTGGGACACTTCACACTCCCTGCAGACTTGCAGTTGGCACATCCGTCCCTCAACTGTGAAATGTGACTGTTAAAGGACCAAAGAGAGACCCTGGAACCAGGATGCCAAACCTGGGGCAGGTGCATGGTAAGCATGGTGTTGGCACGTAGTCAATGTCAATTCATTGAAAATGTCAACCACAGACGACATTTGCCATTGCCATGTGAATACCGTGTGAGCACGTAGTCTTCTCGTTCCTCCCAGGACATCCACAAATCACAGTCTACTGTCCCTCGGGCATTGGTGGTGTGAAGACTAGGTCTCCAGCTCATCCTGAAGATGTGGAGACCACCCCTCCTGGTCCGAAGGGGAGCTACAGGCAGAGCATCACAGAGGGCATAGGGTCCCACAGAACTCGGCAGCAGAGACATCCCACTGGTGCTGCTTTCCCACCATGAGATTGCCATTCCATTCCCTCTCAGACCACAACTGGATGAGGAACACCATGGTACTTTGAGGATCTCTAGCCCTGCACAACGTGGACACATGGCAGACGCTCTCATCATGTTTGTTGATTGAATGGCTGATGCATTGGACCTAATAACCACCCGTTTCAGAATTGTGTCTTCTACTTCCTCTCGTTCATCTTGTGACTTCATACCATGCAGAAGTCATGAAAGGTGCTCGGGCAAGAGACTGACCCTGCAGTCCTCCTAATTGGTTCCGCACGTGCCTAACGAAAATGTTGGCAATGCCCTTTGGTACAAATTGGACTCGAAGGAGCCTGAGTCTAACAAAAATGTCAGAGGTAGCAAAAGATCTGATTAGTGCTGTGGGAGACAGAAAAAATGTCCTGAAAGATGTTCACATCCTAATCCCAATGTGGGAGACAGAAAAATGTCCCCAAAGGCATTCACATCCTAATCCCCACGTGGGAAACAGATTAATGTCCGCAAAGATGTCCATGTCCTGATCCTCGCTTGGGAGACAGAGGAATGTCCCCAAAGTGGTCTACATGTCAGTCTCTAGAACCTGGGGCCGTGACCTTCGATAATGTACCAGGCTGAATAGGGGCCCCTGAAATGTCCACGTCCTGATCCCCAGAACCCATGAATGTGCCACCTCATATAGTAAAGAGGTTTTGCAGATGGGATCACATGTCCTGATTATCCAGCTGGGATCGCTCTATCACAGCTGCTTGTGAGAGGGAGGCAGGAGTCTCACCCTGAGGAGGAGGGACGTGAGGTGAGGCCAGAGATGGGACAGTGTGCCGAGAAGGCAGAGGAGGCACCATCCGTGTAGGAACATGGGCAGCCTCAGGACGCTGGGAAGGCCAAGGACAGCCATCTTCTGTCCCAAGCCTCCAGAAGGAATGCAGCCCTGCGGACACCTTGGTTTTAGCCCCGAGAGACTCAGCTCACACTTGTGGTGTGGCCTCCAGCACCATGATTGGGTCAACACCCTCCTTCCCACCATACTCCGACCATGAACACCACCCAAAGCCCATGGCTCTGCTGAATAAAGAAGAATCCTGATTTCTGATGGCAAAGTCACCCTGTGCAGGGACTCGAGACGCCCTCAGATGGCCAGAGGCACCCATTAGAGCTGCTGACCCCACCTCGGCCCCCCAGCAGGGCAGCAAGAGGACCACCCGCTCGGGGAGAGTCACCTTTGACCACAATTAAGATCACAGCACACTGGGCTCTGCTCTGTGTAAGTGGGAAAACATGCCCATGCAAACGCTTTGATCATTTATTTCTCCGTGCCTCGGGTGGTTCAATAAAACATACCTCTGCATTCTCATGGTCTTTAGGATGCCCTACTTCCACTTTGAAGTTTAATTCTCAGAAATGGACAAGTGGCCCGAGTGTTCCAGAGAAACCAAGAGTTTTTCCCATGGCCCATGCCCATGGAAACCAAAGTAATGGCCCTCGAGTGAAATAAGGACACAGAGGTTTTGTTGGGTTCTTGCTGTGCTCCCAGGGCCCATGTCCCTCTTGTCTGCAGCCCTAAGCGAGACCTTTGCGGCTGCTTCTCTGCTTCTTAAATGTGAGTTGTTGCCCCAGAAGCAAGTTGTGCTTTTTTGCTGTCACCATTTTATTGCCACATGCCTTCCGTCTGAGCAGTTTCTATTCAGCATGAGATGCAGGTTCTCCACGACACAACATGGCTATGATTTTAGTGCCATTGTCAGCCACGCATAGGGCACTTTCAATCGCAAATGCACATGGACTTTTGGTAGAATCCAGGCGTTACGGTCTCACTCGTGTCCCCCTCCCACCACCAAACTCCCATGTGTGAGTGTCTTCATCTCCAGCACCTCAGTAGGTACCCATCATTGAAAATAAGTCATGGTGGACGTAATAAGTGGAGACAAGGTCCTTGTGCCTCAGGGTGCGCCCCTAATCCCATGTGACTGGTGTTCTTATAGGAAGGGGAGATTTGGGAAGAGAGGCAGACCCTGCGACCACACAGGTGGGCACTGGAGAGGTGTACGTACAAGCATGCCAGAGAGGGGATGCCAGAGAGCCACAAGAAGCTGGGATGGGACTGGAACAGATTGTCCCTCGCGGCACTGCATGGGAAGCAACTGTGATGACACCTGGATGTCGGACATCCAGCCTCCAGGACGATGAGAAGATACATTTCTGATGTCCCACCCACTAGTGTGCAGTACCTCATTCAGCAGCCTCAGAAAGCCCAATGCAAGAACGAGTAGAAACAAGAGGCGGAGACTCCAGCTGAGAAGCTGTCCTGATCCTGGTAAGCCAGAAGACGGCGGAGTCCCTGACCTGAGGGGGGCAAGGGGAAGTGCAGGTACAAGGACAGAGCCAGGAGGTCATAAAGGAAGGAGGTCAGCATGACATGGTGAGCCATGAATGCAGGGACAAGAAGAAGAAATCGGGGAAACTAAAGTGATTTTGGAATCCTGGCCTGGCAGATGAGGGATGGAGATACTGATGATGTCATTCAGCCAGATGGGTGTTCAGAAGGACAAAGAAGCAGCTGGAAGCAAGTTGGTGCCTTCATAGAAGGCAAGACTTTAAGAACTGCCTGGAGGCCTTTCTTGTCTTTTCAGTGGGGGAATTGGAAGCAGGTGAGGGTCCATTAGTGGTACCCACTCAGTCTAGAACTCATGGTTCTGCCGTTGTTAAGGAGGATTTCTCCTACAGTAAATACCAAAATGTATCCTTTCTGGAAGACAAGAAATAGTCTTCAATAATTTAAGACAGAGGTACTTGTATGTAGAGCTTGAAGGTGAGACTCCGTAACCTGAAGGCAGGTGCCATGGTTTATTGACTCAGTGACTGGATAGATGCTGGATGGATGGAAAGATGGACAGATGGATGGATGGATGGATGGTTGGATGATGGATGGATGGTTGGTTGGATGGGTGGGTGGATGGACACTTGGAAGGATGGATGGGTGGATGGGTAGATGGACAAATAGGTGGAAGGATGGGTGGATGGATGAGTTAGTGGGTGGGTAGATGGCTGGACAGTTAGAAGATGGATGGATGGATGGACGGATCGTCAGATGGATAATGGATGCATGGAAGATGGATGGTTGATGGAGGAATGGGTGGATGGGTGATGGATGCATAGATGTGTGGGTAGGTGGGTGGGTGGATAGGGAGCTCCCACAATAACTCCCCAGCATTTAGCATGGCTCCAGGTCACAACCGGTGAGTGTCATGTTCCCCACCCATTCTTACAGGAGAGCAGAGGTCACACTTTCCCATGAGCTAGGGTCCCCAACATCCTGTGCATGCGACATGGTAAATAATCAACATTTTTGTGAATAAGCAACTGAACCAATAATTTAATGTTCTCCTTTGATTTAGCTGGGTAGACTCGCAGAGGACCGTAGGAAGAAATATGACTAAAAGGATTTCCTCCACCTGCATGAGGATGATGAAGAGGACAAGAAGGGAACAGATGCAGGTGGGTGGAGGTCAGGTCATCATTCATGTAGGGACTGGTGTTCTGAGAGAGACGGCCAGGCCGAGACCCAGCCCCTGGTAGGACAACACAGGCACCTCGTTCTAGGGGCCCACATGAGCTCGAGGTGAGTGCAGGTCACCAGCTGATGGACTCAGGGTGCAGGGGTTAGGGGAAGAGGAGGAAAACCTGGGCTTCCCAACCCAGGCAGGACCAGAGTGACCCGGGACCATGTGAAAACAGATTCTAGGGTCCCAGGCCCCTGGAGGGAACCTCGATATGGGAGCTGTAACAGACTGGCCGGTTGGGTCCAATCTCACTGCCCGTCCAGGTGTGGACCAGCCTATGGAAGCCATAGGTCTGGGGATGCCAGAAGAGAGGAAAAGGTGAACGGTGGGGTAGACACCCCAAATTGGACAGACCGCACACCCCAGCACAGCTCCTATCCATTCCAGAAAGGACATGTGGGCCTCAGCGCTATAAGTAAGGCAATACCTACCCTAGTACGTGGGCATCTGGTCACCAGAGGCTCGGAGAGAGAGGAAGGGTTTGTAATAGAGGGACTATCACTCAGCCTTGAAGACCCGCACAGGCCCAGAGCCACTTGCAAGAACGTCGTTGGACCTCGTGTAATACATCAGACGAACACACGTTCTGCACACCCGCACTTCTACGTGGAATCTAAAACACTCAGACTCACGGACACAGAGACAGAGGTGGTTCCCAGAGGCTGGGGGTCAGGAGACGCGGAGTCGTCAGTCCAAGGCCATGGACTTTCTGCTAGAACGTGAGCGAGCGAGCTCTGGCGAACGAAGGTACGGCAGGGTGACCGCAGGTAACAACACTGTGTCCTGGCCTTGCACATTACTAGGGAGTTGAACTGAAATGTTCCCGCCACAACATGTGTTTCAGAGAGAAACACGGTGAACGCAGGAGATGATGGGTGTGTTTATGCCCTTGACTGTGGCGATCACTTCACAGTGTGTGCACGGACGAAAGCTACATCGAAAACTAATGATGTATCGTATGGTGGCTCACGTGACACAGTCAAAGATAATCCTAATAAAAATCACGCCAGACACCTTAACCATATAGTTAGTCACAATCACTTCCGGCTCCATAAAGCTAAAACGAGAAGAAAAAGGAAATCCCAACTCGGGAAAGAAAAGAAGATTGGGTGGGCAGGAGAGGCTGTGCGGGAGGACAGGAAGGACGGACGGCACGTGGAGAAGGGAGCGGAAAGCAGAAAGCTGTTAAGGAGACAAAAGTCTTAGCTTCCCTTGGAGACCCTGCCTCGAAGACCGTCCTGAAGCTGTGTTTGCATCTTCCAGATTCTGATTTCTAAACGCGGTCCTTCGCTTCGCCGCTGCCGTGGCCACAATCGGGAGGCGTCCGTTACCCACAGCACGCCCCGGAACAGCCGGGGGACAGGCCCGCACGTCATAGCTGAGTCCTCCTGGGGAGTCGAACCCGGTGCCAGCGACCCCCCGGGGGCTCAGCCAGCAGCTTCTGCCCACACCAAAGAGCTCAAACGGACCCACACCACCTGCCTCAGTCAGATTTCCACGTGATGGCGGGTGCGGCGTGGTCACTGCAGGACCACGGGTTGAGCACGGCAGCATGTCAGCCACTGCCTGGCAGCAGCGGGAACAGGTCTGTGGCGTCGAGCACAAGCAGCCAGGGAACGTCGCCCCCATGCGCACCCCCAGACCCACCTTCCCCAGGTGGACAAAGCCCACGGTGTCACGTGCAGACCACGGCAGCGACACACCCGCCTCCCCGAGCTACCCCAGCTCTCCCTGCTCTGGAGACCAGAAGTGTGAGATCCAGGTGGGGCAGGGCTGCTGAGACCCAGGCGGGGCGGGGCTGGGCTCCCTCGAAAGGCTCCAGGTCCTTCCTGCCTCTTCCAGCTTCTGGGGCTCCAGGAGTCCCAGCTCCCCCTCGGTAGCTGAAATCATCGCTTCCCGCAGGCCAGCCCAGAGCTCCGGGCCTCGCCAAAACCCCAGTGCTCGCTGCCACGCCACTCCCTCCAGTCTCTCGGCCCGGCGCCCTTTCATCCGGACGCCGTCTCATCTGTTTCTCATTGGTTTACCCTGAGCTCATCCAACTGTTCCCTGAGAGCCATCTGAGGTCCCGGAAGCCACACGGACTCTTCAAAAGCCTCCTCTGCTGTACCAGGAATTTGACTCTTGCCATCGTAGAAAGGAATGCGCGTTGCAAAACCAGAGAAAAGAAGGTCTGGCCTTTCTCCTCTTTAATGGCATTTTATTGGCTTTAGTCCTGGACCCAGGGGTTGCCCTCCCTCTACTGTTCCTTTAGGGAGTTATATGTTCACGCCCACTCGGAACCTGGAAGTGGGACTCGATTTGCAAGTAGGGTCTTTCCACATGCAAGTAAGAACCTCCGGATGAGGTCCTCCTGGATTAACGGGGTGTGCCCTATATCCAGTGACAGGTGTCCCCAGACAGAAGAGGAGAGACAGACACAGAGGAGAAACCACGTGAGGACGGAGGCAGAGATGGGAGGGACGCGGCCACCAGCCCAGGCATGCCTGGAGCCCCAGAAGCTGGAAGAGGAGGAAGGACCCTGCCCTGGGCCTTGGGAGGGAGCACAGCCCTGCCCCGCCTGGATCTCAGTGGTCCTGCCCTGCCCGGATCTCACACTTGTGGTCTCCGGAGCTGGGAGAGGACGCATTCCCATTACTGCAGGCCCCCAGTCTCAGGTGCTTTGCCACAGCCCTTCTATAAAATAAGAACAGTGGCACGTGGTTATATTTTAAGCCTCCAAGAATAAATGCAGAGGAGAGGCCTTGCTTTATCCTAAATGAAAGGCAGCAGACGCCCCTTGGCCTCGGCGGGAGCGGCTCTGCAGCCGAAGCAACCTGCAGGCCCCTTGCTCGGAGGTCCCGGAGGGGAGCCCATAGCCCCACGTTCAGCAAACGCAAACCAACGTGGCTACAATAATGTTTGCATTTCCAGGTGGTCTCCCCCTCCTCCTGGGGCGAGGAGCAAGCACGGCCCTATGTGAATGCAGGAGAGAATCAGACCTTCTATGGCTGCTCGCAGAGGAGCTACTGAGAGTCAGTTGTCTCTGGCCAAAGCTGCCGCCACTTAGGACTTAGGCCAGCACCACAGGGGACATTCTGGGGCCCTGATTCCCACAACCTTAGCAAGATTCCACTCAAGTCTCCTGATTCCTGAGAAGGCGTTTGCGGCCGTTTAAAAATCCAAGACACGTGGGGCGCCTGGGTGGCTCAGTGGGTTAAGCCTCTGCCTTTGGCTCGGGTCATGATCCCGGGGTCCTGGGATCGAGTCCCGCATCGGGCTCTCTGCTCAGCAGGAAGCCTGCTTCCTCCTCTCTCTCTGCCTGCCTCTCTGCCTGCTTGTGATCTCTGTCAAATAAATAAATAAATAATCTTTTTAAAAAAATCTAAGACACGTATAGATCGTCTCCCTGGAAACGTGCCCAGGCACGTAGACAGTGGCACCATTCACGGCAGCCGGGCGGCACGAGCAGCCCAGTGTCCCCCAGCGGAGAAACGGACAAAGAGAACAGGGTGCGTCCCTGCATGGGAATAGGACTCAGCCCCGAAAAGGAACGGAGCTCTGACACCCACGGCCCCGTGCACGGACCCTGAAAACACGATGCTTGGTGAGAGAAGCCAGACACGTAATTCCACACTGTGTATGAGCCCATGGACCAGAGAGGTCCAGGTCAGGCAAATCCACAGACAGAAAGTGGATTCGTGGCTGCTGGGGCCGGGGAGGGACTGCCCATGGCGACGGGGTCTCCTTGGAGGGGAAGGGGATGTTCTGGAACCACACAGAGCTGCGGAGTTACACCACACAGGGAACGTCCTAAAGCCTCCTGAGCTGTTCCCTTACAAATGGTTGATTGCGTGTTCTGGAAAGAAGAAGAGAAAGAAAGAGAGAGAAAAGGAAGGGAGGGAGGGCAGAAGCTGAAAACAGTGCAGGCGCTCTGCCGACTTCAACAGCAGGACAAATCCCGAGGTGCAGGGGTCCGGCCCCTCGTCTCCCTGCTCCACGCCGAGCTGGCCCCCGGGGCTGTGCCGCGTGCAGAGAAGGGACTCGCTGCGATGGCACGAGACCGTGGGGCCCTTTGCAACAAGTGAACCAGAATCGTTTCCAGGAGCACCGAGCAAGCCACAGAGCCAAGGGGTAAGTGTTGGTTTTTCCCATAACAGCAAACGCCAAAGGCCCTTCTGAGTACAAAGTGGGGGTCCCTGCTGCAATGTCAAGGTCAGGGCTGCCAAAAATGAATCGGTCCAGGGGGACGGCGTGCATCCGGCAGGGTACAAAAGGACCAGAGAGAGAATCACTGAAGACAATGGCCTGGCTTTGGGCATCCATATGCCCCCTCCCTGGATTGTAAATTAATGGGAACCGGGCCTCACGGGGGTTCTGCGTCCTCCCATGCCAACCCACAAACTGTCTTCATGTTCCTCCATAGCATTTAGGTACTGGGAATTCACCCCCAAACCCACATCCTTCCTTCCTGGAAATGGGACTTTGTAGTGATCCCAGAAGACGGGGTAAGCCCGCGTGTCCTTCCTCGCTCACCCCGTCCTCCGTGTCCTGAGGACAGCGTAGGGTCCCCCCTCGGTGCCCTTGTGTGTCGGTCACGGGCACCTGCCTGCCCGCCTGCCTGCCCGGCTCCAAGAGAGGATGCACCCGACACACTCGCTGCCCTCGGCTGACCTGCTTCCCACTCGGACAAAATGTCTCCTTTGGCTGGAAAGTTCTCAAGCCTCACCTCGGGCCGAGAAGCGTGAAGCAAATTGGATGAACCAGTTTTGACTCGCAAGCTCTGAAAGATTCATAGGCTTCAGACGTCGCAAAAAGCGTCCGAAGGTTTTCTGCCCCTCGTTCGGACAAGGGCCGGCCTTGGAGAGCCCCCGCTTCCTGGTCAAGAGGGGCGCTGTGCTCAGGAAGGCTTGCAGGGGGATATTTTGGTGCACGAAACTGGCCCGTGTTCGCGCGTGGAGGGGAAGGGATCGTGGGGGCGGGAGGGCGGGAATATGCTGTTCCGGGGGCGTTCTCCCGAGAAGAGGTCCACGATGGCTTCTGAGGCTCTTGAAAGCAACGGCCACCAGCTCTCAGACTCTCGTTACATTGGGAGGACGAAGGCGGCCAGAGCACGGGTCTCCCACACGGGCTCGCTGTGGTCAAGCAGAGCGGCCTTCTCCCTCCCCGCCTGACGTGTCCACCCTCCATCGGACAATGTCCACCATGAGTCCACCTCGTGGCTGGGATGAATCTCGTGCTCCTGTCCCACAATAGGGCTGGCCTCTTGGCACGAATCTCGCACTCCTGCCCACAGGCGGGCCCACTGGCCACGGTCAAAATCCTCCCTGGAGCTCCGGCAGCATCCTGCTCTACCTCCCAATGGACGTCCCGCGTCCGCTGACCTTGAGTCCCTGTGTCCCCGCCATGAGCACGTAACACTTTTGGAGCAGACTGGTCCTGCTGGGACTGAGACCTGGGTAACTGGGCATCTTTCCCACTTGGCAAGTGTTGGTGGGACCCAGTGCCACCTGTCTCTCCGGCATGCAGTGGCGTGGAGGCGTCCTCCCTGCTCCGTCCCCGCGTCCACACCCTCCGGGGAACGGGGCTGTCTGCCGGGCTCTTGGAATCTTGACAGAATGACGCCAGCTGGGACCAGTAGAGGAATTCAAGATGGCGGCCACAACGTCTCCAGGTCCGAGGTGGCTCGGCAAGGTCCGGTTGCCCCCCCCCACCCCTGGGGTCTGTTCCATTCTGTGAGGCTAATTCTTCAGGCTTCCTTCAAGGGTGGAAACTGCCACCTCCCTTCCCAGACTCATGTCCGTGTAACTCTGTCTCAGTGTTGCGCGTCTTCTCGGTTCTTGACTGAGACCCTTGGCTCCCCTGGCCGCAGTCTTCACCTTCACGTTCACTCCATGCACGTGGAGAGATGGGCAGCAACACTCTGACCTCTGCTCGTGGCCTCTCCCAGGCCCTAGGGTCACATTTTCAGTTGCCAGGAGCTTGCTCAGGTGAACCTTGATGACTCCCAGGTGCAGCCACACCCTGTGACAAGGAGCAGGTCCGGGATTCAGCAGAACACTCACGTCTGTCTCAATAGCTTATCCTTCCTGCTAGGAAAATGGGTGACATGTCGTCTTAGCTGCAGATCTGAAATAGTGTACCTGGGGACGTGGCTTGTGGGTGGGGAGGGACGAACATCCACTCGAAGGGGAGTCCTGTGGGTGAATGAGTGCACAGCACGTATGCTCACACTCTGGCTCAGAGAACTCGAGTCTGAACTGCCAACACTCCCGCAACCCAGCAAATCCGCAAATGCTGGTGGTCCTGGTAGGTTCCAGCGGGAGGAGCACAGGCCTGTGTTCCTGTGCCTGAGCCCTGTGCATGCGTCCTGTGCATGTGTCCTGTGCATGTGTCCTGTACACTCATCCTGTGCATGCGTCCGGTGCATGTGTCCTGTGCATGTGTCCTGTGCATGCGTCCTGTACATGCGTCTTGTGCATGTGACCTGTGGCATGAGTCCCACGACGTGCACCCATGGGTCCCTGTCTAGAGGTATTCCCAGCAGCAGAGCTGTTCCAAGTCTCTGGTCCAGCGAGACCTGGTTGGAAAGCACAGGGAACGTCTTAGCCCTCCCTAAGGGGTCAGGGACAACCACGTATTTTAGAAAATAGAGACCACGGCAAGACATCACCAAATGCACCAGAGTGTTTCTGTTACAATTTCCTCTGTCTCCAAAGTGTTTCTGTTACAATTTCCTCTGTCTCCTAATTTTTACTTTGTATATTTTTTTATCCTCCTTACTCAGAATTAATGAGTACGTTTCGCCTCATGGGCCGTTCTATAGCCAGTTGTACAAAAACAACGAGAAGCCGTGAGCCTCCCACCGACCTCTGTGAGGTGAAGCACGAAGATGGAATAGCAAAAGGACCTCTTTCCGTGGAGAAACTCCAGGATCACGATTCCGAGCTGCAGCGGGGAGACCAGAGGGAAAACACCCTGCAGGTATTTGTCATGTGCAGAAATAATCACTTGTTCCTGGAGACAGGTGTGTGGTTTGCATGTGTCACACGGCTGCGGGCAGACGGGCGTCCATCACCAGACGTCCACGGGCTGTCTGAGGCTCAGGACCCTTGTATTTCGCAGGTAGCCGGTCCCTCGTCTGGAGCCTGAATTGTGAGTGACCGCGGCCCCTCGGTGGCCACGGCGGGGCTGTGGGCTGGGGCTGGACCCAAGCCTCATGGATTAGTATTTGCCTCTGGACGGGTCCCGGATGAGGAAGGGACCGTCTGAGCCGGGGAACGGGTGATGAATTTCTTCCCCTGCCCGGGGAGTGTTTCGTGGCAACCAGGGAGGGTCCTGGGCCAGCACGCGGCCTGCGTCCTCACCCGCTCTGTCAGCTGCGCGTCCGGCGAGCTGGGGACGGGCCAGGGTACTGGAGAGGGTGCGTGTGTGTGTCGTGGACGCGTGATGGGGTGTGACGTCTGCACCGCAGCGAGTGGGTGAGCGGGGCTGCGAGGAGGACAGGGCCTGTGTGCGTGTGTGAGGGTAGGAGTAGCTGTGTACGGGGCATGTGGCTGCCAGTTGCAGGTAAGTGTGTCTACGCCTGCGGGCAGGTATGTCTGTGCCGAGGTGAGTTGTGTATCTGCTTGTGTGTGGGGGCGGGTGTGTGTCCACGTCGGGAGTGCTGCGCGCTCGGGCACGGACACGGTGCGTATGGGCACGGAGGCGGGCGTCCATGCGTCCCCGTGTGTCTGCTCGCGCGTAAGCGTGTCTGGGAGCACGTGGGGGTGTGTTTTGCGCGCGTGTGTTGTCCTTCACATCTCTTTGTGTCTCCGTGTGCACGCTGGGCTCCCAGAGAGAAGCGGGGTCCTGGGTGTCCTGCGGCCCAGCCCAGAGCATTGGTGCTGACGTGAGGTGCCCAGAGCCGGCCCCGCGTGTCCCGGGCTGGAGGCAGGGGTGGGGTCCCCACCTCCCTGTGGCCCCCTCTCAACACCCAGGTGCCTCCCACAGGAGCCCGCTCCTGGCTCTTGCTAGGAACCCGCCCGACTCCGAGCACGGTGTCGGGCCGGGAGTCAACGTCCACCCCAGGGCGGCTTGGAAAGCAGCCCCAGCCGGTCACAGCGTGAGGAACAGCCACCAGGCCCCCGGCCTCCAGGGACGCACCTGCCCTGGCACCCCGTCCCTCACAGCCGACACCTGGAGCCATCCCCACCCCCTTCCTGGGACATGAGGGGACCCAGCCGCGCGGCTCTCCATACTTGCTGCCCTGGCTCCCCAGGGCAGCAGCGTGTCCGTTCCAACCAGCAGGTGCGGGAGCGTGTCTCCCCGTCCGCACACCCACCCGCGTCTCGGGGAGTCGACCGGCAGCTGACCGCAGCGAGCCTCCCAGACGCGGGACTGACTTCGCCCTGACAGCACCCCCTCCCCGCGGCCGGGAACACGGCTGGGCAGCGAGGCAGGCACCCCCGCCCCGGCCCCCTGAGCCCCCCGCATGCCCTCTTCCCCTCCCCGGTGCTCCCGCCGTTGCTCCGACGGCCCCGTCTCCGCCATCAGGAACAAATATGATTTCTGATTGAACATCACTTTATTTGCCCGTCCTGTGGTCTTTTCTTATCGTGTTGCACATGCTCCGGCTTTGTGGTTAAATTATGTATTAAGGTCAATGTCAAAACACAGAAGATGTGTAACCTACAGGGACCGGGCTTTTATTTGTGATTAGGCTGAAGCGCCGGCGGCCTGTCAGCGCGCCGGCCGGGCCCAGCGAGGGGGCAGCCGCGCGGCGGGGCGCTACAAAGGCGGCGGCGGCCCCCGGGACGCCCGGCGATGGATGGGCCCGGCGCGCCCGCCCCCTTGAAAGCCCGCGCGCCGGGGCCGCCATCTGAGAGCTGTCAGCCGCACCCACGGAGCCGTGTCAGGAATCAAACGCGCAGCGTGTGCGCTGGGGAGTGCGCGGGTGTCATGTACCGGCTTGTACGCCGGGATCTTCTGAAGGAAGCCGTGTCAGGAGGAGGACGGCGGGTGCGCGGGGGCTTCTCCTTGAAAAAAAAAGAAAAAGAGAAAGAGGGAAGGAAAACGCAGGACGCCTGACAAGACCAGCTGTAAACTTCTTCTAAAAACTGGCGTGGCTCTGAGCGCGGGCTCCCGCCCCGGTGTAAATTAATCAGGGAGCGCGGGGGCCGCGGGGGCCGCGGGACTTAACACATTGATCTTGCTTCTGGCCTTCGCTTCCTGACGAGTCCTGCTGCCCGGGAAGGAGCCGGCCGAGCAGCGAAAACGCGGGGCCGTGTGGGCACCTAAGTGGGCACCTCGCCTGTGGGTTAGGGTTAGGTGTGCTCAGGTGAACCCATAAGGGCGTCCCCGGTGAGTGCCCAGGTGTGCCGCGGTGAGCCCACAGGGTTGTCCCCGGTGAGTGGTCTCGCTGCTATCCCCAAACTCTGCCATCTCTGGCCACTGTGGAGGAGATGGAAACCAGGGTGCGCACAGCATGACCGACACGAGCCCATGGTGTACCCAGTGTGACCCATACGAGACCCGGGTGCACGCAGGGTGACCCATACAGGGCCTGGGTGCGCACAGCGTGACCGAGACGAGACCAGGGTCCACGCTGTGTGATGGATACGAGGCCAGGCTGCGCCCAGTGTGGCCGGTGTGACCGGGGTGAACTCAGATCTCACTACGTCATTACAAAATCTCATTAAGTGGCACAATGTACCTCCCTCATAAACAGGTGTCACGTACGTGTGGCACAAACACTTACCATGGAACCGGTGTTGTCGTCTGACGGGAACCAGAGCGGTGGGGACGACCGCTGGGGAGGCACTGACCCAGAAGGTCCTGGCGGGAACCTCCCCGCTGTCGGAAACCTCCCGTCTGGACCTGCGCGGCGGTCGTGAGGACACAGCGCTCAGAAGCCCGCCCTGGGGTGCCCGAGCCGGAGCGAATGTGGGTTTGACGTCCAAAACTATTCCCGTCTGAGGAACTAGGACTTCCCACCTGTGGGGACAGTGTCCTCGCCCCTCTCTGATCTCGCTCATGCCCCTCGTTTGTGCGCCATCGGCTCTCATCCCCCAGACGGACTCCCCGGCCGGTAGAGGTTGTGACCCGTGGTGGAGAGCATGGCCTCCAAGGCGCCCGCAGGGTGCGACGGGGGGACACCAGGAGCCCCGGTTCACGGCAGCCCACAGTCCAGAGCCCAGCGAAGAATTCCATGGCGGGGGGCCCGGGCCGCGCCGGCCGTGAGAGACCCACGCAGGAGCCCACAGGAGCGTGGTGGGTGGTGGTGGGTGATGGCGGGTGATGCGGGGTGGAGAGGGGGCAGGACCCCAGTGCCACGCGCCACGGGGACCCACACGTTTCCCAGTCGTGTCAGCCAAGCAGGGCTCTGCTGTGGTCTCAGCTCAGCTCCCCCGTCCCCTGCACCCATCCTCCTGCGCTGCTCCTTGCTGGGTCAGACACAGTGGTCTGTGCGTCCGTACCACGTAGAAATTGCCACGACAGCACACGCGTCCGTCCCAGGCGTCGGATGCGCCATCAACAGGCAGAATGACCAATGCGTGGGCTTCTTTTAAAACCCCTAGATGGGAAACCAAGGACAAGGCAACGGGGGGAAGAGAAGGGAAATGAGAGCGAGCTTTCCATGCGATGTCGTGTTCCCGATAAACAAGGACCCCACAGTTTGCACCCATCAGCCCAAACGGGTGACTCGGGGGCTAGGGCCTCTGACAGCTCCTGTCCGTCCATTTCCCCAACTTTTCTACAGCAGTTCTCCCTGCGTATGTCGGAGCCCTCCCCGGGCATGCCCAGCGCAGAGGGAGAATGCTGGGGAAAGTGCCCTTTCCACCTGGAAATGTTAACACGCGCCGTCGTCCCATTGCCTGCAGATCCTGCGGTTCTCCTTCAGATGTGATCCCGAGGAAGGGGACACGGACCCCGCAGAAGCCCCAGCGGATGCCTGGAGGCACCCCTGACGGGAGCGCCGGCTCCGCACCTGCTACGGGAAGGTCAGCATGCCGCCAAAGACCCAGAGGTCTTTGGAGAAAGCTCTGAGTTTTCCCCCCGAGAGCCTTTCGAAGCGAAATACGTTTCAGGGGAACCTGCCGTCCTCTGCGCTGGAAAAGCGACCTCATGTTTTATGAAGGGGCTGTGCCCAGGGAAAGACCGCGTGCCCCCGCCCCCCCGCCGGACGGCTGTGCTCTGCCGTGTCTCTGAGAGACCTGGGGCGGCGGGGGGACGGCGGGGCGGCGGGCGCTCCCGTCCCTCTCTTCCCTTCCCTTCGTCCCCCGCCCTCGCACCCCGCGCCCCGCAGCTGCCCCGGGAGAGCAACCAGACCCTCACTCTGCACCGTCCCGCAGACACATGCACAACGGGCTCCAACGTGAGGCACGGACCAACGTTCTCCTTTAGGGACACAGACTGGGGAACCCCGCACCAGCCCTCGGGCGCAGAGCCCCGCGTGGCATGAGCAGGACCACGGGTACCCCAGGTGTGCGTCTGGAGCCCCACACGGCGGGTGCCGGCCCCCAGACCTCCTGGGCACGTCTGCCTTGGCTTCTGGGAAGCCAGCCGTGGGCACGCGAGAGGAGCCGTCCCGCACCAGAGACGTCCCTGGTGTCCAGCCCTCGTTAGCGTCTGCCCATGACCTCCATGTCGCCCCCATCAAACGTCTGTGGCCTCGCCTGCGCACCCGGAGCCCAGACCAGACGGGCCCACGCCGGCGGGTACTGATGAGTGATCATGACGGGGGCTGTGCCGGGGACGTGTGCTAACGGGCCTCACGCTGGTGGCCACCCGGGGCCACGGGAGCTGCGCAGACATGCCGGGCAAGAGCCATCCGCACAGCCAGACCCCGGCCCGTGCTCCGCACAGCTCTGCGACCCCGGCCCAGGCAGGAAGCAGCGTGCCGGACGCCCGGCCCGTCCTTCTGAGCACAGAGCCTGGTCCACGGAGCCTGTGCAGGGCTAGGACGGCTCTCGGAAGCCCTCACTCACACGATCTCCCACGTGCTCTCTGCAGGACACGCTGACCACCCTCCCTTTGCACATCGCAGCGACCTCAAATGCCGACAGCAGCAGCAGTTGTCCACGCCAGCGCCCAGGCTCGCCAAGGCCACGACGTGTCCAGCCAACTCCGATCCCAGGCCTCCCACCAGCCAGCCGGGCCCGGGCTCCGGGCACCTTGTGCTGAAATGAGGGCTGTGTTTCCCTTTGCAAATGTCCCCAAGGACCTGCCACTCTCGTCTTAACCCTTGCATCTGGACACAAGGTGTGAGGCTCCCGTGTCCATGCCGTGGGCAGAGTCGTGTCCCCAAAATTCCTGTGTGGAAGTCCTGACCCCAGGGCCAACCCCGGATCGCAGATCCCCAGTCTCCAGGACATCGAGACAATAGACGTGTGTCCTGCAAGTCACTGCGTCTGGAGGATGGGGGACGACATCCCCGGAAACCGGGACGGCCCCACACCAGCGCTGGCAACCTGTTTTCTCTGCACGTCACGTAAGTGAGCACACACGTTCGCACAACGACGTACGTTCCCCACCCCAGGTCACAAGCCAGTGACCCCCCAACTGGGGTGATTTCGGATCTAGGGAAGGTGGTCCCGGCGAAGCACATTGGAGAGTCCATGTCCTGCCACAGAAGACCCTATTTGAATGCGTACACGGCACCTACTGGGGCCAAGCTACGCCCCAGGGAAGATGGCGGACCCGATGTGCAAAGCCGGATCCGTGTCTTCCAGACCAATGCACTCTCGCGTGGGCGCCTTGTGCACAGTATCCAGGTGTGACGGACGTGGTCCTGTGCCTGGCACGTGGGCGCAGAGGTGGGCCTGCATACCCGTGGGGCCGAAAGGCAGCGGGTGCGTCTCGGGGCCAACAAAGCAAGGCCGACAGACCAGGAGCCTCTCACGCTGCCCAGGCTGCCGTAGCTTTGATGTCCGTAAACCTTTCCTCTGTGCCGTTTTCAGCATAATCAGATCCTTCTCAAACCAATCAATGGATAATCCCATTTCTGAAAAGGGGTTTTTATGACCCCTAGAAGGACTGGATTATTTTTACTCCAATGTCACTGAAGCGCAGAGACGCCACCTGGGCGTTGCCGGGAACGTTCCTCAACATGGGTAACAACCAAGACGGATTCATAAACTGGGTCCCGGCAAAGCGAGCCCCTGTCGAAAGTCGAATCTGAAACCTTGGGTCATCGCAACCAGCGGTGCTGATGCGACTCGGGTTGGTCAAGAAAAGCGGGTCCCAACTTCCTGGGCTGAGTCTCCTTCTGAGTTTCACTTGGATGCAAACCCCAGGAGAAATGCCTGTGTGAATGAGCATCGAAAACCCGAATGAGAATGTCAGGGTCTGGTCTATTCGTGCAGGACGGTGAGATCCTGAGGTCCAGACGGGGCAGGGCTGCTGAGGTCCAGGCGGGACAGGGCTGTGCTCCTTCCTGAGGCTCCAAGGAGGGTCCTTCCTATGTCTTCCAGCTTCTGGGGCTCCAGGTGTCCCTGGGCCGGTGGCCAGGTCCTTCCCATCTCTGCCTCCGTCCCCCCCGTGGCTTCTCCTCTACGTCTCTGATTTCTCTTCCCATGGACGTCAGCCAGACACTGGATTTCAGTCTTCTGGCCCCAAAGTGGGAGAGATTTCTCGCCCCGGCTGGGCCCCCACAGACCAGACAGCTGCCGGGGGACCCTCCCCGACCCCAGGAAAGCACACCTCTCAGAGCACCGGGATTCTCTGCCCACCTTGGGCAGGATGCAAAGCCTGGGTGTGCAGCAAACAGCCGGAGGCCAACGCCATGGTGGGGGACGGCGTCTGGAGGCGGTTCCCGTCCCCCCTCCCCCCCCAGGACGCCCAGGGAAACCTGCGTCCTCATTCTTCATCGGGCCCGCGACACACAGACGCGCTTTCCTGCTCACAGTTGGACGGAGAGTTTTCCTGCTAATTCAGCCCTAATTTATTTATCTTAAGGCAGGCGATGCACAATAATTTCATAATAAAGGGCTCCCAGTCAAAGCCTACCTTATCCAGAGGTAATTAATACAAAGCATGTTGAATTAAAGATGTGAGTCTTGACACTTTGGCAGGGGGTAAGGGACAGGGTCTCCAGGGCCCACATTATGCCTCCGACAGACCAATTAGTACCCACATCTTCTTTTATGTTAACTTCAATTAAGGTTTCTTAAAATTTTTAAAGTTATTTTCTTCCTTACCGTCTCAGAGTGTCAGGCCCCACATCAAAGGGCCGCTCGCGGAACACCACAGGTAACGCTCATTTGCACACAGATCTGGAGGGCCCCGCTCAGACGCACCCGGGCACGGAGCCCTGCGGGGTCTGCGCCTAGGAGTTGAGAGGCTCGGGGAATGATGTGTTCCCATGAGGAATGCCGGTTAGATGTGCACAAACATGTCCACATCCCAACCGGGAAGGACTCTCGGTGGACAGGGCCCGGGCCAGGTCATCTCCTGCAGCTCCGGTGAGCTCTTGGGCACTGGCTGGGCACGGATGTGCCCCTTCTTGCCCCGTTTGCTTGTGCGCTATCAGAAGAATTAAGGTCGTCCATCGGGGGAGTAGCAGAAGGACGCAAAGGACCCGGGCCAGTTAACATCAAGGTGCCCAAGGGCCTCACTCCCTCCTGGGCCTCCAGGACAGGGTCCTGCTGGAGACCAGAGTCTGAGGTCCAGGCGGGGCAGGGACACACTCCGTGAAGAGGCTCAACAGGAGGGTCCTTCCTCCTCTTCCTACTTCTAGGGCATCCCTGCGCTGGTGGCCACGTCCCTCCCATCTCTGCCGCCGTTCTCACGTGGCTTCTCCTCTGTGTCTGTGTCTCCTCTTCTGTCTCTTACAAGGACCCCTGTCATGGCATTTAGGGCCACCCCGATCCAGGATCAGATCAGGTACCACATCTGCAAAGACCCTATTTCCAACTAAAACCCCACTCACAGGTTCCCATTGGACGTGAATACGGGGGGACAGCAGTTCTCCCACTACCTGGGCTTTGTGCTCTCAGGGCAAGGTCTTGCCCCACAAGGCAGCCCAACGGACGTTAACCTAACAGACGGCAGACGTTTGCCGATAGGATGTCAGAGCCCACACTGCTGCCCACCTTTACGCAACGATCCAGCCGTTTCCGTCCCCCATTCCCCCAAAGATTGAAAACGGGGACTGTAATGCATGCACACGTGTGTTCACGGCTTCTGTGTTCACATCCACCAAATGCCCCAGGATAGAAGGATAAATCCAGCGGGGTCCATCCGTAGACGGACTAGGACTCGGCATGAACAAGAATGCAGCTCAGATACCGGCTGCCCCACGGAGGGACCCTAAGGATCCGATGCTCGTGAACGAAGCCAGACCCACAGACACACGTCGTGTGTGATCCCACTGATAGAAAACATCCAGAACAGGCAAATCCACAGACAGAAAATGGATGAGCGGTCCCCCAGGGTCTGGGAGAGGGGACAGAGCATGGGTAATGAGGACGGGTTCTCCGTTGGGGGGATACGAATGTGCCGGAGCGAGATACAGGTGATGGTGTGTGACCTCATGAAGGTGTTTGATGCTCCTGTGTTGCTCACCCCAAGATGATGGATTTCACGTAGTGTAGTTTCACCCCAATAAACAAAAAGTTGCAAGCACTTTATTGAAAAAGACCCGTCTTTTTTGAAACCCTAAAAGTACAAAAGACTTGGGAAAGCACGTTCTACGCTGTGAAATGCCCTCAGACAGTCTCTGCATGATCCCCCATACTAAGGACCCTGCTCGTTCCCACCACCACCACCCGAGGATCCAGAGGAAGGGGACCCACAGTGAGGGCTTAGTTCCCCGCTTGGGGTCGGCCAGACTTCTGGTCATCCACCCCCTCCACCCTCTAAGATCTTAAACCATTGGATGAAACAGCTCCGCCAAACAAATGTGTCTCTAATACCTTAAAAAAACACACGTTCCCGGAAACGCTCTCCTTCCCGGCCTGTGTCTGCCTCTGCCTTCAACAATGAGTATCACAGGAGCCCGGTCAGACGCCCCCGCGGCCTGGGCCCCGACCTCCCGGCCCGTGCTCTGGAAACATGCCCTCCGGCCCCAAGAAAGCGCTTCCTTCCGTCCTGCAGGCTACGCTCAGAAGTTCTATCAAAGATTTCCAGAATCGTCTGTGCTCTCTCCCCCGTGCCCCTGCTTGTTCAGAATGCGAACGCGCGATTCTTTCCAGACCAAAAGAAACGCGGCTGGGGGGATCCAAAGACGGAAGGAAGGAGAAACTCAACTGCCCAGGAGAGCCCAAGCACCGAATCCCGTCCGCCAGCTTCAAGGGCCTCCTGTCCGGCTTCCTCCAGAAGACGAGGAGATCAAACCTGACCTTTACCGGCAACTCTGGCCCTGGGCAGGGAGCCGTTTCCCCACTGGTGAGCCTGGCAGTAGGAGGGTCAGAGCAGGTGAGGGCTCGGGAGCCCGCGGGGGTGGGGGGCTCTGCCCTTCAACTTTCCACTCAGACCACCTTCCTCTAGCTGAGCGAGATGCCAGGAACCGAAAGCAGCTGGACAGCCCTCTGCTTGCCTCCACCCCCCCAGGGAAAGGGCAGGAGCAGGCTTCGGGCCCCTCGCCACCTCGGAAGCAGGTGAGACAGAAGGCGCAGACTTCCCATCCGTTCAAGGCACGGGCTGGGGTGTAGACACTGGGCCCCGCCGGACCACACAGGCTGTGGAAATGCAGCCCCAGCCTGGACGTGCATGTCTAGACCCACGTCGGGGGCAGCCGGAGAAGGAGGACTGTGTGGGGGTCACTAGCAGCCGCTCCAGTTGCTGAACGGAATCACCCCCTCGGGGAGAGGCGAGCTGGGAAAGGCTTGAGGTCCGTGTCTTCGGGGCAGTGCCAGAGCTCGCAGCGCTGGGTGGCTGAGGGTTCCGAGCGCCTGGGGCCAGGACAGGGTGTCCAAAGAAGGCCCCCAGCACAGTGTGTACCACGTAAGGGAGCAGGCCCCTGGGGACGGCCAGCGGCAGACATTGGGGCGCGAGCTGGGAGGGAGCATGGGGGACAGTGTGGGCCCAGGCGCGCCTGGAAGCTAGGGCAGGCAGGGGTCTGCGGTGTGAGACCCCCGGAGCTGCCAGCAATGCCCCACGGCCACAGACGGGAGGCCCCCACCCAGCGGACGCGGGAGGCACAGCTGGTGGTGCAGGCGAGACGCCACACAGACAGGGGTCCAGAAGCAGATGAGCTTGGACGCAGACCCCCGTGAAGCCTCCGTGTGCAGAGCTGAGGACGCCCCGTAGAAAGTGGCTTACGCTTCCCCAGGCAGGTGAGGACACGGGACACAAGGTGACACCAGAGAACGCAGCGTTTTCAAAACAAGACGGGGCAGAGAGCAGGGCCGTCCGCCTGATGGAAACACAGGCGCAGAACCAGTGTGCGCCCGCCGGGTGTGGCCTCCCACGCAGGGCTGCTTCCCGTGGGCCGTCGGCCAGTGAGCCGACCGGCTAACACGTGTACCTGCCCCTGAGGAGGCTGGTGCGGCTGCGGTGAGGGGACACTGGGCAAGGGGTGAACGCAGTGCGGGCGGCGGTGCTGGAGGGGACGCCGGAGGGGACAGCGGCGGGGACGAGGGCAGTGATGGTGGCTGGGGTGCGGGAGGCGGTGCTGGAGGGGACGCCGGAGGGGACAGCGGCGGCGATGGTACCTGATGCTGGAGGTG